>CM060922.1:868108619-868151119 GCA_030737875.1 Allium sativum
AGCTAAAAGAAGTTTCCTTCTACGCTTCCACTCTTAGTACGGTTGGAGAAATCAATATACGTGATCGTCTGGAAATACTCCGTCAGACATCTGTCCATACAAGTCATCCAAGAACAGGATGAACCGAAGGCACTATTCAATACATCCATCTTAGACACTGTTATCTAAGACTTACACAATAGCCCTTGCACTTTACTCCGTCTTCAATTATCTTTGGCATATATGATTCGCAACGCTTATGCCAATAAAGAGTGGTTCTTTGGATAATAATCCAACCGGTCTCTCCATATTAACAACGTTAAAATGGTCAAAAACTTCAATAGTCTGTGATTTAACCATCAAAGAAAAACAGGTGTGCAAACAACGATATTATTTCCCGGAGGAAATTATATCGATCAATCATCATTCAACATTTATCTCTTTATTTCATTAATTTACTTATCTCCTGTTTCCCTATATTCAACATTTTCTTATTTTCTAAATTTAGAAAATATATGTTATTACCATTGGAAAACATTTCCATTTCTTGTTTTCTATATCAGAAAACATTTCTGGTTCTTATTTGGAAAATATTTCCAAAACTCCTTCATTGGACTTAGACAGATGTTTAAACAAACCATCGCGATGCCAACTCAAACCATTTCGCTTATTAACTAAATTCCATTAACCCACCTTCACTATCGAACCTTAACCATTCCTTAGTTAAAAATGAAGTCAGTCAAGTTGGGGTAATACTACCTCTCAGACCTTAACTGAACAACGTTTCTAACCTTGAAATAGACAAAGTTCACCTTTTAATTCTTTAACAACTTCCTTACGTAACTCTCCTTCGAATCATCTCTTATTCGATAATTCTTTCCTTTGAATAAGGTATATTCGATAACTCTATTCAATTTACTCTATTCGATTAACCCTTATTAATTAACTCTATTGGACTAACGCTATTGGATTAGCTCTATTTATTTACTCGTTCCACTTAACTCCTTTCGAATAAACTATATTCGATAACTCCTTTAACTCTATTCGAATAAACTATATTCGATTAACTCAATTGATTCTATTCGAATAAACTATATTCGATTAACTCCTTTTACTTTATATTTGAATAAACTAATATTCGATAACTCTATTTAAATAACTCTAATTCGATTTAACTCTATCGATTAACTCTAACTGATTAACTCTTTTAACTCTATTTATTCTAACAAGTAAATATCTCCTTTTATCTCTATTCATTTTAAACAAATAAATATCTCCTTTGATTTCTATTTCTCTTAACAAATAAATATCTCCTTTTATCTTCTCTATTTCTCTTAACAAATAAATATCTCCTTTTATTTTCTCTATTTCTCTTAACAAATAAATATCTCCTTTTATCTTCTCTATTTCTCTTAACAAATAAATATTACCTTTTATGTTCTCTATTTCTCTTAACAAATAAATATCTCCTTTTATCTTCTCTATTTCTCTTAACAAATAAATATCTCCTTTTATCTTCTCTATTTATTTCCTAAATAAATAACCCCTTTTCTTTTATTTATTTCCTAAATAAATAAATCCTTTTTCCTTTATTTATTTCCTAAATAAATAAATAATCCCATTAAATCTATTTGTAAATGTTCTACAAATATTTCCTTTTATATTCTATTTGTAAATGATTTACAAATATTTCTCTTTCTATTTGTTTTGCAAATATCTTCCCTTATCCTTGTTTCACAAATAATTTCCTTTATATTTGTTTCATAACAATTTCCTTTTAATTCCTTTTCCTAAATATTTTTTTAACAAATAAATATTTCTTTTTATAAAATCTTTTGATTTTATAAATATTTCTTTTCAACATAACTTTTGAAAATCTCCTTTACAACATTCCAGTATTTTTCATGGTATTTAAAATACTAAACACAGTGATCGATATCTTCCAACCATACATAATCATCAACAAATTATATACCACATCATATATTTCACTATATGAAAAAAACAGTAAAATAAAGGTTGAGGAATCCAGTCGGATTCCTCCAACCTGTTTCCCTGCATCACAGATGTTAAACAATATAAATAACATCACTTTCCAGTTCCATATGATATATTCTGTTAAACAGAATCAAATATAGAAATTCAACTAACTGACTAGCAGTTCAATCAAACAGTCAACACACAGTCAATCAACCAATATTTAACAGTTCTAAAAATACAACATGAATTTATAAACTGCTCAGAGTTGGTGAGATTTTCTCACATTACGCGTTAACCGTTAAATAACGATTTGCGTTCGCTGATTCTGATCAGACAATTTATTTTTCCATAACTTGTAACAAGCTTCGATTCACTCCCAGTCAGCTCCATGTTGTTGTCGTCGTCCATACGGTCCTAACATGACTGACCGTTCGAGATTCTGATACCGTATGGTCAAGACATCGTATATACAAGTTAATACATCATTTGATTTAATATAACTAAACTTTAATTAAACGTTGGGCCTTACTATTGGTAAAAGCCCATACCCCTTTGTAAATAACTAGACCTGCCCCATCCCAAAATCCTTCTTCCCCGATATGCAATTGCCACTCCTATGTCCATGTTTTTCTTCAAAGACCAATACCGCAACAAAATAAATCCTCCTTCTCTTCTCTAGTTATACCATTCAGACCTGAAACTTCCAGTCTGTCTCTTCACCAAATCACGGACACTTTAAAACCATTTATCATTGAACTAATTATTAATTAGTTACCAAACCTAAAAACTAATCCACGTCAACCCCCTCCCCCCCCCCCCCCGCATTAAACTCGCTCCTCATTTCCATCTCATTTCAGAAATGATCGAATCCGCAGAAACCAGTGCGATGGCCCAATTCATTTATGCCTTTCTCCCTTTCCCCTTCAAAGTCTGATGTCCACCGTCCTCTCCTGCCTTAATGTGTCCTTTACGCCCACGAGCTCTTCCCTCTCCACAACTTATCAGTGAACTCAGCCCCAACGTGGATCTCATCGACTCAGTATCTAAACAACGAACTCACGGACACCCTCTCCCATGCGTACACTCCACACAGCTACTCCATCTCACCACCGTCCTGAGCTGACCCAACTCCAGCAGTTACGACTCCCATCCATAAGCCTACTCGCCGGAATACACATGTGAACGAACTCCGTTCATGCTCTGATTTTCGCACCCACAAGCCACAATAAAACCTCCGAACCCAATCTTGGTTGGTATAATTCCAGAGCGCGGAAATGATGTCGAGCATCTTGCGATTTCTAAGGATTTATTTGAATTATTCTGATTCTATATAGATGGCGATTTTTTTGTTGAGAGGTAGAACTGATTTTTGACGGCCGGTTCTCAGCAGATGGAAAAAGAGTTAGGTCTTAAGGGTGGAGCGGTTTAAGGGTATTTATAATGGTATATATTTCTTTTTCTTTGATCGATTATTGTGGCTGAGGGATCCAAAACGTGGCCTTGTTTTGTTCACAAATGAATTTAGATATTTAGTTTTATCCCTTTTTGAATATAGGTCCGAGACCATGTGTGTTTGTACATAGGTGATCAGTTACAAAACTTAGGCACGTTCCATCATTTGAAATATATGTATACATATATATATGAGGACTCACCGCGTTTGTTTTAGAGTTTAAAAAGGTTATGTACATCAATATATAAACTCTGTTTGTTCACGGACTGATATGAAAATATCATTAAATCGAGTAATGTGCCGTGACCCCAAAAATGTAATAATATCGGTAGATTAACTCATATTGTGAATCCCCAAAAATATTGATACAGGGTGCAAAATACTCCAAATAACAAGTAGTTTATTTAATTAATTAAAAATTACAGTAAAATTCTAAAAAATAAATTATCACTATGTCTCAAAAGAACCTTGTCTAAATTCACAACCGATATTTAGTTATATCGAATAAATCGATACGATCGATAAACGATTCTATAGCGACTATTTTAAAATTTGATTTGGACATAAATCAAAATCTACACGACGAAATCCCGATTTTTCTCTTCCACTAGAAAGATATACTCCACCAGCTCCACATGTAACAACCCGGAATTTTGGGGCCAATTTAAAATTTTTATTTTAAATAATTTTGCTAAGAAATCGAGTCAGAAAATAAAAGTATTCTATTTTTATTAAATTATTTTATTAATAATGGCTGGAATATTAAGTTTATTATTTTTGTTGCATTAAAATTTATAAAACAAAATATATATTTTTGTTGAATGTGAACGGACAAAATAAAACTCATTAATTTAGTCGCATTAGAATTTCAAATGTACCATATTTATTTGCATTAAAAAGTTGCAATGAAATGTATCGTTTTTATCGCATTAAAAAGTTGCATTTAAATGTATCATTACATTGAAAAGATTGAAAGAAAAGTATGATTTGTTTATAGTAAAAGGGACAATGATTATATTAAATAACTTACATAAGGGGGGTTAAATTAATAGAATTACACATTTTGGGAAATTGTAAGATATTAAATAAATGGGGACAGAATAAATTTAAAAATTCTATTTTGAATGTAACATCTAGGGATTTATTTAATGCTATATTTAACTATATTTAATGCTTTTGCTAATAAGAATTTATTTGCATAGATTGGCAATCAACTGTGCATAAATTTTCAAAATATTCTCCTTATTAGATATTTGTGGATGATTTCTATTTTATAAACTTTTTATATTATGGAAAAGGTTAACTGCATATCCTGCAATTAATTGATTTTAAAATGCATCCATTTGTTACTTTTTTTTTTGGTATATTCAAATTCGTTTTGTCAAAGATTGGATAAAAAAAAACAATAATGAACATACCAAATACATTCTTACTTCTCTATAAAGTGATTAATAAAATATTCTATCAGCCCCCTTTTCCTCCTTTTGCATGAGATTTTGAGGATTCAAATTTAATCGTGGTTATGCCCAAAATAATTGAGTTATGGTTAGGCATAAATTAATTGAATGGCGGTTATGCGCAAATTAATTGGAATTATGAACAAAATAGGAAAATTTGATGATTTGGCGCTAAAAGAATATATTATGTCAAAATTGTAGAAAAAAAAAATTTGAATGCAGACTAACTTGGTAAGGTTTACCAAATAAATATGACATAGATTGACATGACATAATTAAGGTTATGGGCAGTAAACTGTAGAAACATAGAAAATTTGATAATCTTCATATATTTGTAAGGAATCACCTTTCAGATTTGAAATGTAATAAATACAGAAATTGAGAAATGGATAAGAGAGAGATAATAATAATATACTCAATAAAAGTGGGAAAATAATAATGGATTGAATCAGTTTGTTATGGGAAAGGGATATTTCCATAATTAAATCGTGTTAAATACGGAGAACATAATTGCAGGAAGAAAGGAAACAATCTGAGTTAATGCAAAATAGGGATTTTTTTTTATTGCGCAATAACTAATAACCTAAAAATAATCTACTAAAGAGTGATATCTTGCAATTATGGGTCTCGGTTAATTTATATTATAGGAATAAATTTTAGTACATTTCAGAAACCAACTAGAAAGATATGGTCGGTGAATATATAGCAGGACAAATGTGTAGACTTTATGAGATAATTTTCTTTCCTTCATAATTGCAATCAAGAGAAATTTCTTTCCAAATAATGTAAATAAAATTTATTTACGATCAATCAATCAATATTTAATATTCATTCAATTCATTTCCCTTTGTAACATACAAATTAACAGGCTTTTAAGGTTATTTAATAACATTTTATTTTAATAGAATAGAAAAACCAAACCCTAAGCCTAATCTTTCAGCCGCCACTTCATTGAAACAATGGCCACGAAGCTCCGAATCTTAACCCCACTTTTCTTCCTACATAATCAATGAAAATCAAAAACTCCAAAAGGAAATTATAGAGGTGGATAAGCTCTTTATAATGGATGGCTATGATCGAATTTAGTGGCGAATATCATGAGGATTTGGAGGCCAAAGACGTTGGGTTTGGGTTCAATTCTGAAGCAATTGGAAATTCAGATAAATACGACTGTGAGATTTCTTACTTTTAAATAATTAAGTAATTTAATTATTTTTATCGATGATTTAAATCGTTGTATGTGTGGTGATTAATTTAGTTCTGCGATGTATGCTTGTTGTATGTTGATGTTGCATGTAAATTGTTGCAGTGCTGATTTGTTGTGATCTATAATGTTCTGTGCTGTGTTGAAATAGCCATGTTATTCTGGTTCTCCATTTCTTGATGTATTCAAGATAAAGTCTCATCTTTATTGTTTTGTTTTTTTTATATTTTTTTTTATTTCTTAAATTATTAAATATTAAATCCTTGTTACATGAATTTGGTTTATAAAATAAAACACCAATTGTTAACATAAATTTTTGTTTACAAAACAAAAGGACATTTTTTTTAAATTTGTTTGGTAAACAAAAAGACATTTTTACTTAATTTGTTTATTAAAACAAAAAGACATTCTTACTTAATTTGTTTATTAAAACAAAAAGGCATTTTTACTCAATTTGTTTATTAAAACAAAAAGACATTTTTACTCAAATTTTGTTGTTAAAACAAAAGACATAATTTTTAACACACTCTGTAAAACAAAATAAAGAGGCAAAGTTTTTACATCTATTTTGTAAACGAAGTGAAATACAAATTTTACCCTCATTTTATGGGCAAAATCAAACGTTAGTTTACACCTTTATTTTCATTTACAAAATAAAACAAAGATAAAATATTTTATTTGATTTACAAATAAAATAAAGATGAGGCCTTTATTTGTGATTCACCAAAAGTATAAGCCAAACACCATCGTCATGTTGATGTACTTGTAGTGACACCCAAAATTTCACTATTATGTTAACGACACAAAATTTATGTGGTTGTGTTAATATTGTTGTGGTGACACCCAAATTGTTCACCGTTAAGAATTATGATACAAACGTGAATATTTTCTTATGTGAAGGAGAATAAAAGCAAACGTGAATATTTTCTTATTTAAAAGAAAATGAAAGCGAATAAGTACATTTTATAATGTAAAGGAAAATAGAAGTTAAAATACGTTTTTATGTATTAAAAATATAATAAAGGATAAAATACATTTTTATGTATTAAAAATGTAATAAAAGTTAAAATACATTTTTATGTATTAAATATGTAATAAAAGTTAAAGGTACATTTTTGTTATTTAAATGTAAGTAAAGTTATATATACATTTTTCTTTGTTAAAGAAAAAGTCAAATATATACAATTTTCTTTGTTAAAGAAAAAGAATCAAAAGTAAACATTTTCTTTGTTAAAAGAAAATAAGAAAGTAAACATTCTCTTTGTTAAAAGAAAAAGAAAGAAAATAAGAAGGTAAAACATTTTCTTTGTCAAAAGAAAAGAAAGAAAACATTTTTTTTTATTATAAAGAAAAGGAAAACATGTACATTTTCTAATGTAAGGTAGAAGAGAATAAAAGTTACATTTTTCCAATGTAAAGTAAAAGAGGTAAAAGTTATATTATTTTTCTAATGTGAAGAAAATAAAGAAAATGAATATTATTTTCTAATGTAAAGAAAATAAAGTTAAATGTATATTTCTTATGTAAAGGAAAAATAAAATTTAATGTATAATTTCTTATATAAGAATATACATGGTTTAAAAATATACTTTTTAAAATGTATACATAGTTAAACCATAAATTTTGTCGCATTAGAACTTGCGGACAAAAATATGCTTTATGCAATAACATACATTAGTTAAATTATTACTTTTGTCGCATTAGAGTTTGCGGACAAAAATATGCTTTATGTAAAAATAAACATTTAGGTAAATAGAAAATGTGAGAAACAAAATATCCATTTTGTTTAAATAGAATTAATGAAATAGTAAGATAAGAATTTAAGAATTATATTTTTCAATGTAATTAGACAGGAATAAAAAGAATTACATTATTCAATATAAAGAAAAAGAATGCTTAAACCCGAGGTTGGATTGAGTTGTGATGTAAATCTGCCCGGACCCGCCCGGCTGTCCAGTAGTCACAACAATACCTATCCAATGTGAGAGGTTAAAGCATATATATTAATTTTCTAAATTTACATTTTATATATGTAAATTACTTCAAAATATTTATGATAAATAAATAAAATGTTGACAAAGGAAAACATATATTTACATTAGATAAATAAGAGATTGAATAAATTACATTTTTTTTATATATGTAATTAAAAGAATATATTTTACACTGTAAAGAAAATTACATTTTATGTAATTATGATTTTAAGAAATAAAATTACATTTTATGTAATTAAGAATAAATAGAAAATATAGAACAAATATGTGAATTAAAATTTATTTACATTTTCCTATGTAAATAAAAAGATTAAAAATAATAATTATGTGAATAAGTATTTATTTACATTTTTCTTATGTAAATAAAAAGAACCAATTTGTAAATGGTAATTATTTACGTTTTCTTATGTAAATAATAAAAAGAAAGGTTAGAAAAGAACTTACATAAGATATTCTTTTTATGTTAAAAAGGGAATATTAGAAAGGAATTAAAGAAATACAATTATTTACATTTGCTATGTAAATAGGATTTGCAAAGGAAATTGAAACCATTTATTTACAAATAGTGTAAATAAATATGAATAAGAAATTAGGTACATTTATTTACAATTAATGTAAGTAAATATAACAAAAGTAAAAGTAAAACATTTATTTACATTTAGGTAAATAAGTAAGAAAAAGATAAGAATATATTTATTTACATTTAGGTAATAAATAGGGTAAGAAAAAGAATGTAATTTATTTACATTTAGGGTAAATAAATTAAAACATAGAAAGAATATAATTTATTTACATTTAGGTAAATAAAACAAAATATAGGAAAAAGTATAATTTATTTACATTTAGTGTAAACAAAACAGAGTTATTAAAAGTGATATTTTTATCGTCATTTTAGATGCGATAAAAAGAATAGACTTTTGAAATTGGAATAGTCAAACGATTTATATTTATATATATAAATATAAATTATAAATTAAACGGAACGCGCGCGGCAGTTCGCGTATCGGCAATCGTAACTTTAAACGGTTATACAGAGAGATCCGACCGTCCGATTTTCCCAAAATTGGAACCGTTAGGACCGCTTTGGGAAGATCTTTCCAATGACATAAATTTCGCCAAAATCCAACGGTTAGATTTCAAGATATGTTTAAATCAAAATTGGCTGAAAACAGCGCCAGGGTCGCCCATCGACCCGAAGCGTCGTTAAATTAATTCTCGTTATCAAATATCAATAACGATATGAAATGTTTTCAAATTATATATATATATATATGCGAGAATCATTTGAAAAGACCGAGTTCAATCTCATTTCAAATGATTATACGACGTTTTAAATCTAAGAGTTGAAGACGGCGATTGAAGACCGACGATCTTCACATCGAATGGGTAACTAGCGTTGAGGTCCTTGATTGATTTGCTCCCAAGACGGAGCTAAGATGGTAGTTATCCGGACGTAGTGTTGATTCGTACGGATTTGACTTTCGCTCAGACCCAGAGCATAAGTTTATAAATGGATTGCGTGTCGGACCATATGGCATGCTAAGATGCAATGATCAAGGCTTTGTTGAAAAGCAGGCCTTGTGGTTATAGCGTTACTTCACGAACCTCACACCCCGGTATGAGTCTAAAACGGGAGAAGGGAACGCAGGGAGTGCACACGTTATCTTTCTAGCTAGAGTAATGTCAGGGACCTACCAGCGCTGACAGTTTACTCATTGTGGATGTTGGATTTTGAGGCGCCTCGTTATTTTTATAGGCTGTTGGTGGTCATACTATAGGTCCAAAGGGACCGGGAAACGTGTGTTCAGGCATAACTAATCCACTGCCCATTGGCGGGGACCGGCCCTGCAGCTATCCAAGGGTTCACTGCGGGGGATCCTGAGGTATCCGCTAGAGTGCCTCGAATCGGTAAGGAGCTCCTCCCTAGCCTTGACTCATGTTGGAAATCCAAATCTCCAATACGCCCCATGCGGTTTTGATTGTATTACTAGTACGGAGGCATAATATATGGTACCTATGCTTCCTAGGATTGATACATTTATTTTGAACGATTTAAAATATATTATACACTAGTAATAATACGGAATTTGTACGTATTTAGCATGTTTAATCACCATAAGGTAAAACCCTATCCTCTGGTGTGCGTTGCATTGTGTGATGGGACCTGGGTCTTATGGTGATTTCATTTTTCCAAAAAGACATTGCGTTATTTCTCGATTTACTTTGGTTTATGCACCGGCAATCCATTGGAATAAAACCCGTTCCGCGAAAGTGGCGTGGTCCTTGGATTTGTCTTATTAGTTAAATTAGTTTAGAATTCTCACACCAGTCCCATGACTGACTCGTAGTTTGTTTCACTTTGCAAACTCGGGTGCCCTCTTTTCCACACGGGCAGTCGAGTAGCTTTTTGCAGATATCTATTCTTTTAGCAGGATCCTGGATCGAAGCCTAAAGCTGTGTCCAGAGCATAGAAGTCTTCCGCTGTTTAATGTATTTAAATCTGTTGTAATTTATTTTCCGCTGTATTTAATTACATGTACTCTGATATTCTGTACTCTGATGTAACATTATTGTAATGTTTATAAAAGTCTGCTGTTATTGTTCTAATGTTTTGTATTCCCAAAGTTAAAGTATTCGAAGATTTCCAACCTTTGGGTCAGACCTGTGTGGTTTATGGTCGATTCAAAGAGCGGGAATTTCCGGGTCTTTACACCACACGTTTCTTGTTTCACAGAAATCCGGCTTAAAATGAATCCTGTACATTCAGTTGAAGTTCGAATCACCAATTTACGAACTGCAGCACCATTTCAAGCTCAATTTTAATTATAATATAATTATACGTGCAAACCATCGTTATTTAAATATATTCGTTATTCTAATTCAATTCTAAACTGAATTAAATATCACAGATGATCCAGTTCACACATATCGCCATTTCAGCCAATTCTGATTAATTCAGAATTAAATATATTATTTAATTTATTATTTTAATTAAATATTCACTATAATTTAATTCAACGACTATTAAATTCACTATATCACTATTTATATAATTAAATAAATTAATTATAATACCTCTGCCAATGCGGGTCATTACAATCTTCCCCACTTAAAATAATTTCGTCCTCGAAATTGCTAAGGTAGAGAACGACCCTATCGACTGGTTAGAACATATTTGTTCACTTTTTAACTTCAGTTTCAACTGAACCAATTTAATTTCAAGTAAATATTAATTAATTCTTATTATCGAAAATTTCCAAAAATCCTGAAAATTTTCTAAATCCTTAACTTTTCTGAAAATTTCGCCAGCACCTCCTTTGTACTGGTCAATACGTCAAACTCCAACTCGCCTCTCTGGGCCATCTCTAACCCAAAAGAAAATCAAACAGCCAAGCGGCTTGCCAATTCGGCTCATCAAAATCTCATACCATATGAAATATAAACTTGTACCTTTTGTCGGCATATCAACTCTATCACTTCCATATACTATCAACCCAGCATATACCAATGTTATCCCAATCAAATTCCAATCTGCTTTTATCCACAACACCACCATTCGCTTATATCCAAGCCAAATATCATTTCAACTCGAGTTTCTTCTCGATTCCCAAATCTTAACTTGATTATCACATTACACTTCAAATCTGAATCTCACGATCGAATTTGTCTTGATATCATTCTAATTCAACCTCAGTTACCACTTTACTGGCTTTACTTTAATTCAAATTTGCTTTCACAAATTTCTGTTAAATTTGTTTTTAATTCAAATAGTCTTTCCCTGGAAGTTTTTAAACAGTTTACTCTTTTCAAAAATCAAATTTTCCTTTTGAACATGTCACTGAGCCCTTAATTAATATCCCATTAGTTAAATCACTTCTCTATTTCTTTATCAACATTTGTTAACCAAATATTTTCAATAACCATATTGGCCTTTTATGTTATTTGGAAAACATTTCCAAATATCGCCTTCCTTTATTTTCTAAACTTTAGAAAATATATGCTATTTATAATTGGAAAATATTCCAATTTCTTATCTCTTTTCCGATCTCGTTTATTTCTATACTTAGGAATTTCCTTTAATATATTTCCAAGCTTACACTTATTTGGGTTAAAACGGATGTTGTGTAAAACATCGTTACGACAACCCAAATACTATATTCAACTAACTCTTATTCAACATTGATCTTCGAGCCTGAAATCTTACTATTTATTTGTTAATAATGAAATCAATCAAGTTGGGGGTATAACTACCTCTCAGACCTTGACTGAATAACATTTATAACGTCAAAACAGATAAGACTACTTACTCGAAAAATTAATACCATACAACTACTTATTCACTTTTAAACATGTATACACTTCCTCTTTCTATTCTTACTAGATTTTATTCTTAGTCTTCCTTTTTGATTTTACTATTCTATTTCTAAGTTTTTTCCTTATCGACTTCTCTCTCTCTCTCTATATATATATATATATATATATATATATATATATATATATATATATCGATACATTGATTTCTAAATATCAAATTATCTTAAAAATATTCTAACTCGTTAAATTCCCGGAAAAATTCGCCACAACCTCCTTAGTACCAGGAGCATCGGGATATTTCAAATAGCCTCCCATGGCCCTTACCAATCCGAAAGAAAAAGAAAAAGCCAAGCAACTAGCTGATATGGCGCATAAAATCTCATATATGAATTAAATACATACCTTTTCGTCGAGCATTCTATTTATATACCTTCATACCTTATCCATACCTATCTCATGTATATTTATACATGCCCAATCTATTTTAACTATACCTGATCGTTTTAACTCAATTCGTTAATTAATTTGTTAATTAACTCTTTAGTCTATTTCACTTTTATATTTGAACATGACATGTTCAAATATATTTTAACTTGCTTATTAACTAATTTGAATCCAAATTTCAAATTTAAGTTATGTATTCGATTTCAAATATCCATTTACAAATCCAATTCACCTTTCAAAGTACAACTTCAAATTCAAAACTCGATTAACTAATTCCTCTTCGGCTTAGTTAATTTTATTCAATTTCTATTTAAATTTTATATCACTTCTATTATTCAAATCTATATATCAAATTCTATTCCACTTCTATTATTCAAATTCTATATATCAAATTCTATTCAAATTCTATAGTTTAAATTCCATTTGAATTCTATATTCAAATTCCATTTGAATTTCTATATTCAAACTCTATTTCAATTCTATTATTCAAATTCTATATATGAAATTCCTTTATATTTTCCATATTCAAATTCTATATTTGAATTCCATTTGAATTTCTATATTCAAACCCCATTTGAATTTCTATATTCAAATTCTATATCACTTCCATTGAATTTCATATATTCAAACTCCCTTTGAATTTCTATATTCAATTTCTATTTCAATTCCATTGAATTTCATATATTCAAACTCCCTTTGAATTTCTATATTCAATTTCTATTTCAATTCCATTGAATTTCATATATTCAAACACCCTTTGAACTTCTATATTCAATTTCTATTTCAATTCCATTGAATTTCATATATTCAAACTCCCTTTGAATTTCTATATTCAATTTCTATTTCAATTCCATTGAATTTCATATATTCAAACTCCCTTTGAATTTCTTATTTTAATTTTCTTTATTCAAATTCCTTTTCAAACTTTCTTTATTCATTCTTTAAATAAGTCTCGATTTCAATTCCTTTTGAAATCGATATTTCTACCTTTGGAAAATAGATTTCCCTTTCAATTTCACACTTGTATTTTTATTTCCAAAAATAATTCTTTTCACTTCATTTATAAACTTCGTTTATAAAAGAACTATTTATAAACTTCTTTTATAAAGGAACTTCTCGTTTTATTTCTTTTAAAACAAGTTAATATTTCAAATCTATTTAAAAATTCAAATTCTATTATTCAAATTCTATATTATAAATCCCATTTTGAAATTCAACACAACTTGTCTTTCCCAAAACAAATTCAAAACAGTATCTCTGGTAGTAATTCGTCACTTACAACTCGAAAATGTACACTGATGATGCAGCTGTCATCATCAGAATCTATTTTCTAGCGATCAAAGTGAGTTCAATACTATAAAACCATTTCTAAACATTTCCACTTTGAAATTCATTTCAAAATATAATTCACACTGCTTGTAAAACAATTTAAAATCGCCCACGATCTTAAATTTTCCTTATTTTTAATCCAAATCCATTTACAAATACTTATCCAATTTTCCAGAGTTTTTAATTCAATTTCTGGTTTAAATTCAGATTTAATTCATTTCGTAACACTTGTACGAATTCTACTTGGTTATATATATAACCATTTTTCTTTTATAATCTTACTCGATTATAATAACAACCAATATAAATCCTTTATATCAAAAATATAATTTGGGTAAAATTATATCGTTTACCCTCTTTTCAAAGCATACCATGACGGTTCATCGTATTCAAGTGTTCACAAAATCCCTACCAATACAGTGGATCAAACTGATTGACCAGAACTCATGAATGACTCAACCAATAAATCTCCACAATATAAAACAAATTTTTATATCAATAACAAATACGTTCTCGTATATATACACTCAAACTCAATCTAGGGTATTACTAACCCTATCTCTACTGAGCCATGCCACGGAGCCAAGGTAATTCACTTAACTTAAGCTTTGATACCAACTGTAATGAACCGAAAATTCGGTCCAATTTGAGCTGACCAAAAACATAAGTCCAACCCCAAATTAAACTGAAAATCAGGAAATTAATAGAAAGAAAACAGAGGGTGAGGAAAGACAAGATAGAACTTAGAATATAAGAAGAAGAAGAACACAACATCAGAGTAACACGAACCTCACAGTGGAACGAATAACATATAATACATATATATATATAACATAACTTGAAATATACATCTATACTCGAATATACATCATTATCAAAGTACAACACTTACAACACAGCGGAAATAACTATAGCTATATGATCCTGAAGCCTCCTGCTCCAGCTCTTCAAGTATATATGTAAATCCCGACTACTTGACTGCCCGTACAAATTTAGGCACCCAAGAGTTTAGGGAAAACAACAAAATAAACTCCGGGTCGGTAGTGGGACTGGTATGAGTAAAACGGTTTAAAATAGTTCAAGCCGGTAAATGATATCTCATAAGACCACGCCGTATAACGGAACGGGTTTTTCCCTTATGAGAATCCAAATATCTTTATATCAAAAACCTTTGATATTATGATAATGTCTATCAACCACAATATAATAATCATCTAGCAGAAACGCTTTCATCTCACGTTCTAAATATATAGTGTACAATCAAAACCGCAAGCACGTATTGGGTAATGGATTTACAACTATGACAAGGTATGGAACCACCTTTCGCTAGTGTATCTCTAGAGAGGAATATACTGGGTTCAACAAGAACATCTTGCAACCCGACCACACATGACCGACCACTCATTTCTCTTGAGTGTATCGAATGTATATCGCCAACGGTTAGGATCAGCAACCGTTTCCCAAATGGGACAGCATCAACAATAGATTTTTAGAAGTAAATGAAACTCTAGATCAGGTGATTATACACCCTACTTCAGAGCGACCGACTTAGCTATGCTGCCTGCCCGATTTCTGTCATTTACCGGATGTGAGGCTAGAAGCTACGCTTTTTCATCACACCAGGTTCACTTTGAATGCCACATTGTCAAATCCATCAAATAACCGATTGACGTCCTCAACCATACATTATGTGTTAGCTAAAAGTAGTTTCCTTCTCCGCTTCCACTCTTGGTACGGTTGGAGAAATCAATATACGTGATCGTCTGGAAATACTCTGTCAGACATCTGTCCATACAAGTCATCCAGGAACAGGATGAACCGAAGGCACTGTTCAATACATCCATCCTAGACACTGTTATCTAAGACTTATACAATAGCCCTTGCACTTTACTCCGTCTTCAATTATCTTTGGCATATATGATTCGCAACGCTTATGCCAATACAGAGTGGTTCTTTGGATAATAATCCAACCGGTCTCTCCATATTAACAACGTTAAAATGGTCAAAAACTTCGATAGTCTGTGATTTAACCATCAAAGAAAAACAGGTGTGCAAACAACGATATTATTTCCCGGAGGAAATTATATCGATCAATCATCATTCAACATTTATCTCTTTATTTCATTAATTTACTAATCTCCTGTTTCCCTATATTCAACATTTTCTTATTTTCTAAATTTAGAAAATATATTTTATTACCATTGGAAAACATTTCCATTTCTTGTTTTCTATATCAGAAAACATTTCTGGTTCTTATTTGGAAAACATTTCCAAAACTCCTTCATTGGACTTAGACAGATGTTTAAACAAACCATCGCGATGCCAACTCAAACCATTTCGCTTATTAACTAAATTCCGTTAACC
Organism: Allium sativum; assembly: GCA_030737875.1. Lineage (NCBI taxonomy): Eukaryota > Viridiplantae > Streptophyta > Magnoliopsida > Asparagales > Amaryllidaceae > Allium > Allium sativum. The sequence goes on from CM060922.1 coordinate 868,125,138, forward strand.
CACCTTCACTATCGAACCTTAACCATTCCTTAGTTAAAAATGAAGTCAATCAAGTTGGGGTAATACTACCTCTCAGACCTTAACTGAACAACGTTTCTAACCTTGAAATAGACAAAGTTCACCTTTTAATTCTTTAACAACTTCCTTACGTAACTTCCCTTCGAATCATCTCTTATTCGATAATTCTTTCCTTTGAATAAGGTATATTCGACAACTCTATTCAATTTACTCTATTCGATTAACCCTTATCAATTAACTCTATTGGACTAACGCTATTGGATTAACTCTATTAATTTACTCGTTTCACTTAACTCCTTTCGAATAAACTATATTCGATAACTCCTTTAACTCTATTCGAATAAACTATATTCGATTAACTCAATTGATTCTATTCGAATAAACTATATTCGATTAACTCCTTTTACTTTCTATTTGAATAAACTAATATTCGATAATTCTATTTAAATAACTCTAGTTCGATTTAACTCTATCGATTAACTCTAACTGATTAACTCTTTTAACTCTATTTATTCTAACAAGTAAATATCTCCTTTTATCTCTATTCATTTTAAACAAATAAATATCTCCTTTGATTTCTATTTCTCTTAACAAATAAATATCTCCCTTTATCTTCTCTATTTCTCTTAACAAATAAATATCTCCTTTTATCTTCTCTATTTCTCTTAACAAATAAATATCTCCTTTTATCTTCTCTATTTCTCTTAACAAATAAATATCTCCTTTTATCTTTTCTATTTATTTCCTAAATAAATAATCCCTTTTCTTTCCTAAATAAATAAATCCTTTTTCCTTTATTTATTTCCTAAATAAATAAATAATCCCATTAAATCTATTTGTAAATGTTCTACAAATATTTCCTTTTATATTCTATTTGTAAATGATTTACAAATATTTCTCTTTCTATTTGTTTTGCAAATATCTTCCCTTATCCTTGTTTCACAAATAATTTCCTTTATATTTGTTTCACAACAATTTCCTTTTAATTCCTTTTCCCAAATATTTTTTTAACAAATAAATATTTCTTTTTATAAAATCTTTTGATTTTATAAATATTTCTTTTCAACATAACATTTGAAAATCTCCTTTACAACATTCCAGTATTTTTCACGGTATTTAAAATACCAAACACAGTGATCGATATCATCCAACCATACATAATCATCAACAGATTATATACCACATCATATATTTCACTATATGAAAAAAACAGTAAAATAAATGTTTAGGAATCCAGTCGGATTCCTCCAACCTGTTTCCCTGCATCACAGATGTTAAACAATATAGATAACATCACTTTCCAGTTCCATATGATATATTCTGTTAAACAGAATCAAATATAGAAATTCAACTAACTGACTAGCAGTTCAATCAAATAGTCAACACACAGTCAATCAACCAATATTTAACAGTTCTAAAAATACAACATGAATTTATAAATTGTTCAGAGTTGGTGAGATTTACTCACATTACGCGTTAACCGTTAAATAACGTTTTGCGTTCGCTGATTCTGATCAGACAATTTATTTTGCCATAACTTGTAACAAGCTTCGATTCACTCCCAGTCAGCTCTATGTTGTAGTCGTCGTCCATGCGGTCCTAACGTGGCTGACCGTTCAGGATTCTGATACCGTATGGTCAAGACATCATATATACAAGTTAATACATCATTTGATTTAATATAACTAAACTTTAATTAAACGTTGGGCCTTACTATTGGAAAAAGCCCATACCCCTTTGTAAATAACCAGACCTGCCCCATCCCAAAATCCTTCTTCCCCGATATGCAACTACCACTCCTATGTCCATGTTTTTCTTCAAAGACCAATACCGCAACAAAATAAATCCTCCTTCTCTTCTCTATTTATACCATTCAGACCTGAAACTTCCAGTCTGTCTCTTCACCAAATCATGGACACTTTAAAACCATTTATCATTGAACTAATTATTAATTAGTGACCAAACCTAAAAACTAATCCACATCACCCCCTCCCCATTAAACTCGCTCCTCATTTCCATCTCATTTCAGAAATGATCGAATCCGCAGAAACCAGTGCGATGGCCCAATTCATTTCTGCCTTTCTCCCTTTCCCCTTCAAAGTCTGATGTCCACCGTCCTCTCCTGCCTTAATGTGTCCTTTACGCCCACGAGCTCTTCCCTCTCCACAACTTATCAGCGAACTTATCCCCAACGTGGATCTCATCTACTCAGTATCTAAACAACGAACTCACGGACACCCTCTCCCATGCGTACACTCCACACAGCTACTCCATCTTACCACCGTCCTGAGCTGACCCAACTCCAGCAGTTACGACTCCCATCCACAAGCCTACTTGCCGGAATACTCATGTGAACGAACTCCGTTCATGCTCTGATTTTCGCACCCACAAGCCACAATAAAACCTCCAAACCCAGTCTTGGTTGGTGTAATTCCAGAGCGCGGAAATGATGTCGAGCATCTTGCGATTTCTAAGGATTTATTTGAATTATTCTGATTTTATATAGATGGCGATTTTTTTTGTTGAGAGGTAGAACTGATTTTTGACGACCGATTCTCAGCAGATGGAAAAAGAGTTAGGTCATAAGGGTGGAGCGGTTTAAGGGTATTTATAATGGTATTTTTTTTCTTTGATCGATTATTGTGGCTGAGGGATCCAAAACGTGGCCTTGTTTTGTTCACAAATGAATTTAGATATTTAGTTTTATCCCTTTTTGAATATAGGTCCGAGACCATGTGCGTTTGTACATAGGTGATCAGTTACAAAACTTAGGCACGTTCCATCATTTGAAATATTGTATACATATATATATGAGGACTCACCGCGTTTGTTTTAGAGTTTAAAAAGGTTATGTACATCAATATATAAAACTCTGTTTGTTCACGGACTGATATGAAAATATCATTAAATCGAGTAATGTGCCGTGACCCCAAAAATGTAATATCGGTAGATTAACTCATATTGTGAATCCCCAAAAATATTGATACAGGGTGCAAAATACTCCAAATAACAAGTGGCTTATTTAATTAATTAAAAATTACAGTAAAATTCTAAAAATTAAATTATCACTATGTCTCAAAAGAACCTTGTCTAAATTCACAACCGATATTTAGTTATATCGAATAAACCGATAATCCGATAAATGATTCTATAGCGACTATTTTAAAATTTGATTTGGACATAAATCAAAATCTACACGACGAAATCCCGATTTTTCTCTTCCACTAGAAAGATATACTCCACCAGCTCCACACGTTTCTTGTTTCACAGAAATCTGGCTTAAAACGAATCATGTACATTCAGTTGAAGTACGAATCGCCAATTTACGAATTGCAGCGCCATTTCAAGCTCGATTTTAATTATAATATAATTATACATTCAAACCATCATTATTTAAATATATTCGTTGTTCTAATTCAATTCTAAACGGAATTAAATATCACAGATGATCCAGTTCACACCATCCATTTCAGCCAGTTCTGGTTATTTCAGAATTAAATATATTATTTTAATTAAATATTCACTATAATTTAATTCAACGACTATTAAATTCACTATATCACTATTTATATAATTAAATAAATTAATTATAATACCTCTGCCAATGCGGGTCATTACAAAAAAGGTGACAGTTATATGTCGACATAGACATATATATATGTCGACATACCATGGTTCAAAAAATGATTTTTAACCATTTTTCAAGTGTTTTTATATATATGTAATTCTGGAAATTCTTGAATTAAAACATAGTATTGTAAATGAATATTATAAAGTAGAAAATCATATAGAAACATTAATATAAACTATATAAACATATTTATGAAAAAATAGAGTTAAAACTATATATAAATATAAAGTATAAATATTTAAAACTTATAAAACTTGAGTTTGAAATCAAAAGTAAAGTAAAGAAAGTAAAATAGAGAAGATAGAGATTGAAGATAGAATTTGAAATCAGAAATTGAAAAACAGAATTTGAATTTGAACTTGGAGTGTTATTCAGAGTCTTACATAAACTAGAGTCTATTACCATATTTATCTTGAAATCTTGGTTACTTATGAGTCTTGAATCATCTCTGAATTTTGAATCTCTAACATCTTTAAACTGGACAACATTCGGTAATAATTCTTGTATATAAATCCTGCGTATGCATATATATATATATATAAATATGTATATATATATATATATTAGATAAAAGTGTTAGTATATATTTTATAATCAATTAATATTGAAATAAGGTTGTTGTCATCAAAACTCCGTTCTCTAACAAATGTTTGGGTTATATTTGAGAGTTGTGGCACATTCTGAGAAATTTTCAGTACTAGACCTTCGGGGCATCTAAGACATTTATAACCTTTAGGCCATCTAAGACATTTATGGCCTCCGGGTCATCTGAGACATTTTATGACCTTTAGGTCATCTGAGAAGGGTACCTTTTATGTGTATGTGTGTGTGTATATATATACATAGCACTGGTAGGCTTCAGCCATCTGAGATATGCACGTACGACATTGCTTCGGCTTACCGTCCGAGTCATGGATCCATTCTGAGTTATTTTCTAGATTTCACTCTTTATGATTTCTAGATTCTGAGATTTCTTTACAATTTCACCATTTTGTGCTAATCGCCATTTACATATATATAAAGAGAAAGAGAGGGGGGAGAGAGAGAGAGCCTGGGGCTATCTGAAAATTTATCTATAGAGTTATTTCATTTCTATGTTTTGAACTTTTGATCGAGTGCCCGAGTCTGAGATTTCTACGGTTCCCATCCTATGGTTTATATAATTTTAAATTTTATAAACCACAGTCTTATAACTAGAGTAATCTCAGTTGATGGAAACATCTAAGTTGGTATATTTAACTTACATGTGAAACTTATAAGATGATTCATTGAGCTTTTCACATTTATTATGTGGAAATTAGAGTTTATATGATTCCTTTAATTATTAAAGAAATATTTCCCTCGTATGACATTATACCATACTTATCACATACTTTATTCAAACTAGACTGGCCCGTGTACTTTATATACTAGGGTCAGACCGAGTTGCAGATTACGTTATCTCTGGTCATTGCTTACCTATATCATTCTGGATGTTTGTATCGACCTTGTGGACCCTTTATGCACAGTTTTTATGTAGCTAACCTTATAGTTGCTTCGTCACGTTGTATTGTATTTGATGTATATGTGTATGTGACTGTGCTTACTATTATGTGATTTATGATATTGTTTATTATTGTTGTGTTTGTTTTGAATTGATCATGTAGCCACCGCAGTATTGTATTAAGCAAGAATTAAGCATGTCAATCCACTTGAAAAAAATTGAATGAGCACTTAATCGACGTACTTAATACTTTTTAATCCAAAACTTACGGATTGTCTCTTTTAACTAGCTCTATTCTCCGTATTAATAAACGACATTACTTGTTAATGCTCATTGTTAGTATGGGGTCTTAGGGTGGGGCCTCACAAGAAATTCAAGCCCAAATAGAAATGATAAAACTTTCTCACGGGCTAATCCATTTCCAAAATACAAGATCTCTTGTGAAGGTTAGAGAAATTAAAATGGTACATCGATTTGTCACAGCCGACGAAAACTAAACCACACAATTTTCAAATGCCATGACTTAAGGTGTGTTTGGTTAAAAATGAGTTTTGGGTTTTTAGTTTTCAAAATCAATTACAAAACTTTAAAGGTGTAGAAGGAGAAATGGTAGAGTGAAAGCAAGATGGAGGGGACCGCGGAGGGGATGTAACAATCATGAAATGAGGATTTGGTCTCCATATTTCTCTCATTTCTCAAGACATGAAAAATGGATAAAAGTTGTTTTTTATTTTGTGTGTTAACTTTGTTTTCTAAAATTGTTGTTTTCCATGATTTACATGCGTTGTGCACATTTTTGTATGGATGAAAACCCAGAACTTAAAATGGTAAACCAAACACTACCTTAGTTTTTCATAATAAAGTAGTGGGGAGCATCATCTAAAAAGAAATCGAGTAAACAATCCTAACAAAAAGCAACACCGACATCAATAATTTCCTTAGGAGAAAGGACTGGTTCATCAGAAAAATACTATATTTTCTAGAATAAAAGATCCTGCATTGTTAGGCTTTTTCTTAGATAGAGAGGATCGAACACAAACTCAATTGGGAATTCCGTCCACATTATTGGAATAGACATTATTTTACGAACAGAAGATGAGGCAAACGATACCTTAAAGAGGTCCAGACAGCCGGAATCAGGATTAAAAGCGATGAGGATGTATGATGAAGGAACGCCGAACTTGCCAAAATTGTGATCATGATCTGAGAGTTTGCAGCAAACAAACACGATTTGAGGAGAATTTGAGCAGTAATGGATCTTTACTAATCAGTATCGCGTTTAGAAGTCTTAAAACCTGGGTCAGCATTCGCCATTTTTTAAAAAAACAATCTTCATTTTATTAATTCTAACATGAGAAATGCTATGTTTACTCGCGTTCAAAGTGAGTATGAACAACTCGCTGCCACTTGGCATCTGTAATTTAGTTCTGCATGATACCTTCTTTTTCCCCATATATTTACGTACAACCTAAATTTCTCTCACCATTCTTTTTAATACCAACGCATGCAGACAATATTATTTTCCCATATATTTATGCACAACCGATATTTTCCCATATCAACGCATGAGACTTGGTAATCCTTGTTGGTAATCCAACATTCCTAAATAGAAGTATTTCCTACTCGCAGCAGCTCTACTTTTAGTAAGGTAATCCTTGATTATTGAGTCCCTGCGTAAACTAACTAATAAATTAATTCAAATGTACATTGGTTAGTAAGGCACATTTCTTTGTTTGAAGTAATTATCAAGGGGTTGCTTCCTTTTATATACAAATAAATGGTCAGCTCAACAATTTAACGTATTTTGTTTTGCTAGTTCAACAATTCCCATTTGGTAATCCTTGTTATACCAACGCTTGCAGGCAATCTTTAGACCTGTATTTACTCATATATTTATGCATGTAGGCAATATTATTTCCCCATATATTTATGCACATCCCATATTTTTCCATATCAACGCATGCAGGCAAATATTCCATATTTAGACTTGCATTTTTTCTCCTAGCATGCGTTTACTCAGATCAATTCCAATTTCATACACAAATAGCTAAGTAAGTCCACGAATCCATTGCAGATAAATAAATGTTGCAAAATAAAAAAATATAGAGTCAACCACTTGACTAAGAAAAAAGTACAGACAAAATAGAAGCATCATATCGCACCGCTTTCATGTCAGATTTGTGTTCCGAATATACTTTTGTCCAGACAAAAATGTGCAGCCGGCCGCCTCTGAATATTTATTGACATTTCACATATTTGAAAAACTTTAGAATCAGTAGTTTCCATTGTAGATATTCCAGTTGTGAAATGCATGCCAGTTTTCACCTAGTTCAAGTTTTCATGTCAAAATTCATGTCGAGTTTTCATGTCGGGTTTCATGTAAATTTCATGTCAAGTTCTTGTCCATATATAGATTCAAGTTATAATAACGTTCATGTTCAAAGCCAATTCATGTTTTACCTAATCTACCCAAATCGTATTCCCATCACGCATAAACTCGAATCGATACAAATAAATCTAATTAGGGAATAACATAAGAAGGGACGGGTATAAGGTGGCAAAAGGGATTACTAGCATAGCATGGTATGACTTGAAATAAATGATTATAACATTACTGGCATACGGAATATTGGCCTCAAACATAAAGATTCCAAATCTAGCAAAATAAGGTACTAGCCAAGATAACATTTGACATAAGGTGATGGTATAGTCATGGTAACGGTTGACATAAGATGATAGTCATAAACTTGTGACTAATAGCAGATTCAACATTGTAGGCATGATAATATGAGGGGGTTTTCTTTTTGATTTACAACATGAATAGGCCCCAAATCAATGTCATAGTAATATACCCAAAAGTCAAGATCCAAGATGAACAAGAATGGATGTAAAACAGTCATCATACACAGGTCCAATTTCAATTTACAATGTATTCATATTGCATTTACAGTTTAAATCTAAAAGTAACTGGGGCTTACAGATCAGGGTTCGAGAATTAGAAAAAGAAAGTCGTTGTTGAATCTTTATATGCTTAGTCAAGTCCTAACAGAAATCCCTACATCAGCAATTCTCTTAACGCAATTTCGACGTAGAAGAAGTAGTCCCTTTCTCTAACTTTTCAACCAGAATTAGAGCAGCATAAGGTCAGAGAGAATTTTGTGTAGAGAGACTAGTGTAAGGTGCTGTTTATATAGGGTCAGGTTAACGAATGTAGACAGAAACGAGGCCAGAAACATCAAAGTGAATCCAGCTTCAAAAGTGGGCTCGGCCATCAGGTCGACCCCCAGGTCGACACTATGGTCGACCTGGTCCTGGGCAGGTCGACCTAGTCCTAGGCGGGAAATTTCCTGCCCAGTCTGTTCTGTGGTTTGAATTTGAAATTCGAATTAGAATTCTGAGCTGTTTTGAACTTGAAATTTTCTGAAAACTTCGAAGGGTCATAACTTGGTCATACGGACTCCGATTTTCGAAAATTAGGACTCATTTCCAAGAAAAATTTCGAGACGAACGCAATGGCGTAACCCATTTCCCTTGATTCTCATTTTAAAAATTAATTTTTCCTTGATTTATAGTTATAACACGTTATCAAAATATGGGTTGTTACATTCTCCCCCCCCCCCCCCCTTAAAGGATTTCGTCCCCGAAATCTCTAAGTTAGGGAGGATGTGTCCTACCATCCATCATCCATCTACTACAAGCATCATCCACAAGCAACCATTGTCCTTAAAAGGTTTCTAGTGCTGTATGAACATATGCAGAAAGTGTGTGTATATGTACTTATCTAATGCAGAAGATCAGGCGGTACTGATTCAGTAAACCTCCTTAATGCCAAATATGTAAGTGTAATGAATCCAACATGTATGCAGATTCCTAACATAATTTATAATCTCTACATGAGTGCATATAACATTCATTCATATGCAACATCCAAGTGATAGCATAACAAGTTCCATCCATGTACAAGTATAAGCACTCATGCATATGCAACATGAAAATGTGACTGAGCCGATCTAGTGCCTAATGTGTGTCATGCATCCACTGGCAACCACTTGCAAACACTTGCAATCATTTGCATACATCAACCATAACATGTTTCAATCACATGTGTACATCCATATGGTTCTTCCTAAGGTTCTCAATATAAGATCAAGAAGATAACAAGACAAACGTAGGTAGTAGAAGCATGATACGAAAAGGTTTTCAAGTTTATAGGAAAAAGAGATCGAGAATGTACCCTAAAAAAGAAATGGGTAAAGCGCGCGTATCTTCTCTTCGGTTTCCCAAGTTGTGTCTTCTTGGGCTTCACTCCACTGCACTTTAACTAGCTTGACTTCTCGATTCCTATCTTCTTATTCTCCGTTCCTAAGATACGAATCGGAACTCGCCTCAATGTTGCTTCTTTTTCCACTTCTACATCTTCAAGGATGCTTGGCTCAACCACTTCGGCTGACTCATGCAAGCACTTCCGGAGATGCGAGACGTGAAAGACATTGTGCACTCCAGTCAGCTTCTCGGGTAAGTCTACCTTATAGGCCATCCGTCCAATCCTCTCAGTGATAGGGAACGGTCCTACGAACCTTGGTGCTAGCTTTCCAACTGCTCCAAAATGAACTACATTGCGTAACGGAGAAACTTTTATAAAGACCATATCTCCGACTTCGAACTCTAGGTCTGTCCTTCTCTTGTCTGCATAAGATTTCTGTCTATCTTGGGCCGTTTTCATCTATCTTCATATCAACTCAACCTTCTCAGAAGTGTCCCTTATCATGTCGGGCCCAAGTATAAGCCTGTCTGTTGTCTCCCACCAACAAGTTGGCGACTCGCACGGTCTTCCATACATGGCTTTGAATGGTGCCATTCCGATGCTAGCTTGGTAACTGTTATTATATGCAAACTCCACGAGAGGAAGATGGTCTTCCCAAGTACCACCAAAGTCAAGAACGCATAGCCTCAGGAGATCTTCTAGTACTCTATTTACCCTTTCGGTTTGTCCATCCGTCTGCGGGTGATAAGCCGTGCTTAAACTCAGTCGTGTACCCATGGCTTCTTGTAGACTATTCCGAAACTGGCTAGTAAAAATCAGGTCACGATCACTAACTATACTAGAAGGAACCCCATGCAACCGTACTATCTCTCGAAGGTAAATAGACGCTAGCCATGATGCGGTCCTCTTACTTTTCACCGGAATGAAGTGAGCACTTTTCGTGAGTCTATCAACTATGACCCATATGCTAGTATTTCCCTTCCTTGACCTAGGCAGTCCATCCACGAAATCCATCGAGATACTCTCTCATTTCCATTGCGGAACCTCCAAAGGATGTAATAGCCCACCGGGCTTCTTCGACTCAGCCTTTACTTGTTGGCACACCATGCACTTCGAAACGAACTCTGCCACGTCCTTTTTCATTCCAGCCCAAAAGAAAATGCGTTTCATATCTCTGTACATCTTATCCCCTCCCGGATGTATGGTCATCTTCGAGTGATGCGCCTCTTCGAGGACTTTCCTTACTAGGTCTCCCACTTGTGGGACACATAGCCTTCCATCACGCCTTAGCCATCCCTTGTTATCCATGGCATACCTACCGAGGTGACTTAACGTCTCACCACTAATCAGCTTGTCCATGATTTCAACTATTTGTGGGTCTTCCTTCTGTGAATTCCCTACTTGATCTAGAAGTGTAGGTCTTAACTCAAGAGATGCTAACGTAGCATTCAATGACTCAACAGCAGGTGTAAAATCAAAGTTTGTTATAAACTCAAGGCTTTTCCTTTCAACAAACAAGGGGCTCAAAGTCAACCTTTTTCTACTTAGCGCGTCTACCACCACGTTACCCTTGCCAAAGGTATAAGCTATATCGAAGTCATATGATGCCAAGAATTCCATCCACCGCTGTTGTCTCAGATTCAAATCTTTCTATGAGAAGAGGTACTTGAGCGATTTGTGGTCGGTATACAGCTCGAACCTCTCCCCTAGAAGATAATGGCGCCAAGATTTAAGTGCAAAAACGATCGTGACCAACTCCAGGTCATGCGTGGGATAGTTCTTCTCATGAACTTTAAGTTGTCTGCTCCCGTAGCATATTACTCTTCCTTCTTGCATTAGGACGGCGCCTAATGCTGTGCCGCACGCATCTGTGTACACCGTAAACACCTTGCCTCCGTCAGGTAATGCCAAAACTGGAGTTGTGGTGAGGGCTCTCTTGAGCCTCTGAAAAGTAGCGTCACACTCTATGTCCCATGCAAAAGCTAGGTTCTTCTTTGTTAACTTAGTAAGAGGGGCTGAAAATCTTAGCGAAGTCCTTAATGACCTTCCTGTATAGCCCGCCAAACCGAGAAAGCTCCTCACCTCCGTTGCATTCTTAGGAATTTTCCAGTCCTGTACCGCAACTACCTTTGCGGGGTCCACGGCTATGCCTTGCTTAGAAACTACATGTCCAAGGAACTGAACTTCCTTCCTCCAAAAATGACATTTAGAGAACTTAGCCTTTAACTGGTGTGCTATAAGTATTTCCATGACTTCCTTGAGATGTCTAGCATGCTCTTCTTCATCTTTTGAGAAGATCAAAATATCGTCCATGAAAACTACCACAAACTTGTTAAGGAACTCCCGAAACATCCTACTCATCAAATCTACAAAGTACGCGGGTGCATTCGTTAACCCAAACGGCATGACGAGGCATTCAAAGAACCCATCTGGAGTCCTAAACGCAGTTTTGTCAATGCTATCCTCAGTCATTCTAAGCTGATGGAATCCTGCGGCTAGATCGAGTTGAGAGAAAACAGATGCTCCCACAAGCTGGTCAAACAAATCATCGATTCTTGGTAGTGGGTGCCTATTTTTCTTTATTAGCTTGTTTAACTCACGATAATCTATGCACAGACGAAGCGATCCATCCGCCTTAGTAGCGAATACCACTGGAGCACCCCATTTAGAAATGCTTCGTCTTATGAAATTTTTCTCAAGCAACTCGTTAACTTGTTTACTGAGCTCTCTTCTTTCTCGCGGGGCCATGTGCCTAACGGGCAGTGAAACTGGCTTGGCATTATCAACAAGATAAATTCGGAAGTCTATCTTGCGTTTAGGAGGTAACCCCCTCACCTCATCAAAGACATCTGGATATTCTTGGACCACTCTTACAGATTGCAAATTATCGACGGACGACTCAAGAGATTCAAGATAACACAACATGACCGGACCCTTAGGGTTACAAGAAATTTCAAGGGTATTACCAAGGTGAGTCATGAGCCTCACTACCCTTTATTCACAATCAAGAATGGCTCCATAATTGGATAGCCAATCCATACCTAGGATCAAACCGTATCCCATAAATCCGAGAACATAAGCATTATACGTGAATTCTACGCTTAAGATAGAGATCCTCAAATTCATACACATCATAGATAAATGGGCGGAGCCCCCAATTGGATTTGAAACCATAATGGGATCCTCAACCAGACTAGTACTTAGGTGCAGATTTTCAACAATATCAGAAGAAATAAAAGTATGCGATGCGCCAGAGTCAAATAAGGTTCGAACAGGAAAGTCAGAAATGTAAACAAGGCTTTCTACGGAAATATTACTACCTCGGTCAAGAGCTGGAGTGGTGTTGAGAGCATGCAACTGCCCTCCAGAAGGTCCTGCTCGCTGGGTCTGCCCTTGGTCCTGCCATTGCTTCTTAAGGCAATCCTTGCTGATGTGTCCAGTATCTCCACAATGAAAGCATTCACCCAACTTCCTCTTCTTCTTTCTACAGTCTTTAGCTAGATGTCCCGTAATACCACAAAAGTTGCACTTCCTTGTCTCACGTGGTTTGTTATTGCTCTTGTTATTCTTGTTGCCCCCTTCTTGAAGTCAGCTTTCTTATTCTGAGTCTCATTAGGCTTAACCTACTTCTTGTTATTCTTGTCTTCCTCATGAAGTAGAGCCATATCCACCAAGCTTTCAATGGTCGCCCCCATGGGTATATGAGTTATGGCCAAACTGTGTAGTGGCTCGTTCAATCCTCGAGCAAAGCGTACAGCCTTTTTTTGGGCCGTGTTGACCAAATCCAAACCGAACCAAGCAAGATGATTAAACTTATTCACGTACTCCCTAATAGACATGTCCCCTTGCTTGAGTACCAGAAACCTCTCCATCTGAAGGTTCTCTTCTGCTGACGATAAGAATTTAAGCCCAAACCTCTCTCTAAAGTCTGCCCAAGTCTCAACTGGCCGGGTAGCATTGGTGACTTCCCACCAAAATGCAGCTTCCTCTTTCAACAACCATGCTGCCAACTGAACTTTCCTATGGTCCTCCACATCAAAGATTATGAACAAGTCTTCAGTCTCCTTTAGCCAGTTTCGTGCCTCAACAAAGGTTTCAGTTCCAACGAAGTTCTTGCCGCCCATTGCTTTAAAGTCTTTGCATATTTTGGCAAAGGTGGTACCAGGAGGATGAACCGCGGCGACTGGGGGAGGAGGAGGAGGGATGTCTGTCGGGCCCGCGCCGTTGGCCCTGGCTTCTAAGAACCTTCGGAACCATCTAGGCACGGGTATTCCCTCAGGCAGGTTAAGATCAGCCATGCTAAAAAACGAAAAGAAAACGATTCAAACGAGGAAACAAAGGAAAGTGCTAATGGCTTTTTGGGGAATAGCCTTTTTAAAAATAAAACTTTTCTTGAAAAATGCTTCTTTATAAATGGTTTTGAAAATAGTTTCAGAAGGTTTTTTAAAACTTTTTGCCCAGCCTGGTAACCTTCTGCTCTGATACCAAATGTAACACCCCACCTCCGCTAGGGTCACTCACAAAGGGAATGCACTAGTTTTGGTGGAGTATTATCTAGGTAAACATACACAGAGATATCACAAGGCAGAACATAAATAAAGCAGCGGTAGAAATTAAAAACCAAATTTTTATTACTTTCAAGAAAAAAGTCAAAACCCCATATATCCAAGGTACAAATTATTCTGTTACATCAAGTTCTAAATAAAGAAGCATAAACTTAAGATAACAAAAGTAAATTATTCCCCATAAACAGCAGAAGCAGCCATAGCATAGCTCAAGACCAAACCGTACATAAGGTGTCAGAAAGCAAGCTAAATCCAAGCTAAGAGCTAGTGTTTCCTCCCTGAGAACTTGGGGGGGGAGGGGGGACGAAAGAAAAAGGGTCAGTCATAAGACTGGTAAGCCCTAGTGACTTTCAGTATAATAACTAGTAAAGGTAACATGACATGCGAAAATTGGAATTAAACATAAGGGTGATAACAGGACTGATATGATAAACAAGATAAGTCAAGTCTAGCATCGCATATTCAAGATTCGCTGCACCAACTATACTAGTATTCTAACCCATGTCAAGTATTAATCATGAAATGATCCCTTGGCCCAGTATCATGAAGTGACCCATTACGGGGTCCTACGGTACGGTCTACTAATCGATCGGCTCCCTACAAGTTCTAGCTCGCCATGTGTCTGTGTCATACGACCCTATCCTGAAATGTAGTCACCTGTGCTAGGTCCACCATAGGGTGTATCAAACCCTATGGTGCCGACCACCGACACGAATCAAGCACGCACTGTGTAAACCTACGGGTGCCCAATGCCTGCTTTTTCAACTCCGGACTACGTGCACGACCATAGTCCGCCTGAACCTACAATGGCGCACCTACTCAGCCGTCATTCTGGTCGCTTACAATCAGCCCAGTAATCGTGCCCCACCCTGCCTAGTCCCAAGGTATCGTGATACATCTAAGTGGGTTACTGCTGAAAAGGACCGCGTAACTAGGGTTTCTAATGGGTTAAGTGTTGTCATTCAAATTCGTGAATTAACCCTATCTAGGTCATGTATCAAGTTGGTTAAGTGTGTTTGAGCGGTTAACCATATCAAATCATCGTGTCAAGTTGGTTAAGTATATTCAAATGGTTCATGACTTAACCCTATCATGTGGCATTAATTCATTAATGCACCCCAACCTCTCACATTAGACTAACTGTTGTGGTCACTGGATTTGTCGGGCGGGTCCGAACAGATTTACACCACAACATAGTCTAACCTAGGGTTTTACGTGCGATATGACCAACTACCCATATTGGATCCTATTGTTTGCAGTCACTGGATTTGCCGGGCGGTTCCGGGCAGATTTACACTGCAAACTCAACCCAACCTCGAGTTGGCCATTTTCAAGTTTATCTAAGTGCCATGCCCATGTTCAAGTTTTCATGTCAAAATTCATGTCGAGTTTTCATGTCAGGTTTCATGTAAATTTCATGTCAAGTTCTTTTCCATATATAGATTCAAGTTATAATAACGTTCATGTTCAAAGCCAATTCATGTTTTACCTAATCTACCCAAATCGTATTCCCATCGCACATAAACTCGAATCGATACAAATAAATCTAATTAGGGAATAACATAAGAAGGGACGGGTATAAGGTGGCAAAAGGGATTACTACCATAGCATGGTATGACTTGAGATAAATGATTATAACATTACTGGCATACGGAATATTGGCCTCAAACATAAAGATTCCAAATATAGCAAAATAAGGTACTAGCCAAGATAACATTTGACATAAGGTGATAGTATAGTCATGGTAATGGTTAACATAAGATGATAGTCATAAACTTGTGACTAATAGCAGATTCAACATTTTAGGCATGATAATATGAGGGGGTTTTCTTTTTGATTTACGACATGAATAGGCCCCAAATCAATGTCATAGTAATATACCCAAACGTCAAGATCCAAGATGAACAAGAATGGATGTAAAACAGTCATCATACACAGGTCCAATTTCAATTTACAACATTTTCATATGCATTTACAGTTTAAATCTAAAAGTAACTGGGGCTTACAGATCGTGGTTCGAGAATTAGAAAATGAAAGTCGTTGTTGAATCTTTATATGCTTAGTCAAGTCCTAACACAAATCCCCACATCAGCAATTCTCTTAACACGGTTTCGACGTAGAAGAAGTAGTCCCTTTCTCTAACTTTTCAACCAGAATTAGAGCAGCATAAGGTCAGAGAGAATTTTGTGTAGAGAGACTAGTGTTAGGGGTTGTTTATATAGGGTCAGGTCAACGAATGTAGACAGAAACGAGGCCAGAAACATCAAAGTGAATCCAGCTTCAAAAGTGGGCTCGGCCACCAGGTCGACCCCCAGGTCGACACTATGGTCGACCTGGTCCTGGGTAGGTCGACTCTATGGTCGACCTGGTCCTGGGCGGGAAATTTCCCGTCCAGTCTGTTCTGTGGTTTGAATTTGAAATTCGAATTCGAATTCTGAGCTGTTTTGAACTTGAAATTTTCTGAAAACTTCGAAGGGTCATAACTTGGTCATATGGACTCCGATTTTCGAAAACTCGGACTCATTTCCAAGCAAAATTTCGAGATGAATGCAATGGCGTAACCCGTTTCCCTTGATTCTCATTTTAAAAATTAATTCTGCCTTGATTTATAGTTATAACACGTTATCAAAATACGTATTGTTACAAAAAAGTGACAGTTATATGTCGACATAGAAATATATGTATGTCGACATACCATGGTTCAAAAAATGATTTTTAACCATTTTTCAAGTGTTTTTATATATATGTAATTCTGGAAATTCTTGAATTAAAACATAGTATTGTAAATGAATATTATAAAGTAGAAAATCATATATAAAAATTAATATAAACATATTTATGAAAAAATAGAGTTAAAACTATATATAAATATAAATTATATAAAGTATAAATATTTAAAACTTATAAAACTTGAGTTTGAAATCAAAAGTAAAGTAAAGAAAGTAAAATAGAGAAGATAGAGATTGTAGATAGAATTTGAAATCAGAAATTGAAAAACAGAATTTGAATTTGAACCTGGAGTGTTATTCAGAGTCTTACATAAACTAGAGTCTATTACTATATTTATCTTGAACTCTTCAAATCTTGATTACTTATGAGTCTTGAATCATCTCTGAATTCTGAATCTCTAACATCTTTAAACTGTACAATCTTCAGTAATAATTCCTGTATATAAATCCTGCGTATGCATATATATATATATATATATATAAGATAAAAGTTTTAGTATATATTTTATAATCAATTAATATTAAAATAAGGTTGTTGTCATCAAAACTCCGTTCTCTAACAAATGTTTGGGTTATATTTGAGAGTTGTGGCACATTCTGAGAAATTTTCAGTACTAGACCTTCGGGGCATCCAAGACATTTATAACCTTTAGGCCATCTAAGACATTTATGGCCCAGG
The DNA here is from genome assembly GCA_030737875.1 of Allium sativum. Lineage (NCBI taxonomy): Eukaryota > Viridiplantae > Streptophyta > Magnoliopsida > Asparagales > Amaryllidaceae > Allium > Allium sativum. The sequence continues at coordinate 868,142,507 of CM060922.1, forward strand.
GTCATCTGAGACATTTTATGACCTTTAGGTCATCTGAGAAGGGTACCTTGTATGTGTATGTGTGTGTGTGTGTATATATACATAGCACTGGTAGGCTTCAGCCATCTGAGATATGCACGTACGACATTGCTTCGGCTTACCGTCCGAGTCATGGATCCATTCTGAGTTATTTTCTAGATTTCACTCTTTATGATTTCTAGATTCTGAGATTTCTTTACAATTTCACCATTTTGTGCTAATCGCCATTTACATATATATAAAGAGAAAGAGAGGGGGGAGAGAGAGAGAGAGCCTGGGGCTATCTGAGAATTTATCTATAGAGTTATTTCATTTCTATGTTTTGAACTTTTGATCGAGTACCCGAGTCTAAGATTTCTATGGTTCTCATCCTATGGTTTATATAATTTTAAATTTTATAAACCATAGTCTTATAACTAGAGGAATCTCAGTTGATGGAAACATCTAAGTTGGTATATTTAACTTACTTGTGACACTTATAAGATGATTCATTGATCTTTTCACATTTATTATGTGGAAATTAGAGTTTATATGATTCCTTTAATTATTAAAGGAATATTTCCCTCGTATGACATTATACCATACTTATCACATACCTTATTCAAACTAGACTGGCCCGTGTACTTTATATACTAGGGTCAGACCGAGTTGCAGATTAGGTTATCTCTGGTCGTTGCTTACCTATATCATTCTGGATGTTTGTATCGACCTTGTGGACCCTTTATGCATAGTTTTTGTGTAGCTAACCTTATAGTTGCTTCGTCGCTTGTATTGTATTTGATGTATATGTGTATGTGACTGTGCTTACTATTATGTGATTTATGATATTGTTTATTATTATTGTGTTTGTTCTGAATTGATCATGTGGCCACCGTAGTATTGTATTAAGCAAGAATTAAGCATGTCAATCCACTTGAAAAAAAAATGAATGAGCACTTAATCGACGTACTTAATACTTGTTTAATCCAAAACTTACGGATTGTCTCCTCTAACTAGCTCTATTCTCCGTATTAATAAACGACATTACTTGTTAATGCTCGTTGTTAGTATGGGGTCTTAGGGTAGGGCCTCACAAGAAATTCAAGCCCAAATAGAAATGATAAAACTTTCTCATGGGTTAATCCATTTCCAAAATACAAGATCTCTTGTGAAGGTTAGAGAAATTAAAATGGTACATCGATTTGTCACAGCCGACGAAAACTAAACCACACAATTTTCGAATGACATGACTTAGTTTTTCATAATAAAGTAGTGGGGAGCATCATCTAAAAAGAAATCGAGTAAACAATCCTAACAAAAAGCAACACCGACATCAATAATTTCCTTAGGAGAAAGGACTGGTTTATCAGAAAAATACTATATTTTTGAGAATAAAAGATCCTGCATTGTTAGGCATTTTCTTAGATAGAGAGGACCGAACACTAACTCAATTGGGAATTCCGTCCACATTATTGGAATAGACATTATTTTACAAACAGAAGATGAGGCAAGCGATACCTTAAAGAGGTCCAGACAGCCGGAATCAGGATTAAAAGCGAACGCCGAACTTGCCAAAATTGTGATCATGATCTGAGAGTTTGCAGCAAACAAACACGATTTGAGGAGAATTTGAGCAGTAATGGATCTTTACTAATCAGAAGCGCGTTTAGAAGTCTAAAAACCTGGGTCAGCAGTCACCATTTTTTTTAAAAACAATCTTCATTTTATCAATTCTAACATGAGAAATGCTATGTTTACTCGCGTTCAAAGCGAGTATGAACAACTCGCTGCCACTTGGCATCTGTAATTTAATTATGCATGATACCTTCTTTTTCCCCATATATTTACGTACAACCTAAATTTCTCTCTCCATTTTTTTTAATACCAACGCATGCAGACAATATTTTCCCATATATTTCCCATATCAACGCATGAGACTTGGTAATCCTTGTTGGTAATCCAACATTCCCAAATAGAAGTATTTCCTACTCGCAGCAGCTCTACTTTTAGTAAGGTAATCCTTGATTATTGACTCCCTGCGTAAACTAACTAATAAATTAATTCAAATGTACATTGGTTAATAAGGCACATTTCTTCGTTTGAAGTAATTATCAAGGGGTTGCTTCCTTTTATATACAAATAAATGGTCAGCTCAACAATTTAACATCTTTTGTTTTGCTACCTCAACAATCCCCATTTGGTAATCCTTGTTATACCAACGCTTGCAGGCAATCTTTAGACCTGTATTTCCCCATATATTTATGCATGTAGGCAATATTATTTCCCCATATATTTATGCACAACCCATATTTTTCCATATCAACGCATGCAGGCAATTATTCCATATTTAGACTTGCATTTTTTCTCCCAGCATGCGTTTACTCAGATCAATTCCAATTTCATACACAAATAGCTAAGTAAGTCCGCAAATCCATTCCAGATAAATAAATGTGGCAAAATAAAAAAAATATAGAGTCAACCACTTGACTAAGAAAAAAGTACAAACAAAATAGAAGCATCATATCGCACCGCTTTCATGTTAGATTTGTGTTCCGAATATGCTTTTGTCCAGACAAAAATGTGCAGCCGGCCGCCTCTGAATATTTATTGACATTTCACACATTTGAAAAACTTTAGAATTTGTAGTTTCCATTGTAGGTATTCCAGTTGTGAAATGCATGCCAGTTTTCACCTAGTTCAATATATATATATATATATTACTTAAAGCTAGCGCAAAAGCAATAAAAATAATCTATTGTTATACCATTTGCTCGAGTTTTCACCCAGTTGTGCGGCCGGAAGTTGTTGATATGCACTACTACTGTGCAAGGATTTGGCTGCATGGTCATCTACAAAAAAAGAAAAAAGAAAAAAAAAATATTCAAAGTTTATTTGTAAATTTCACAAAAAATGCTTTGTGAACCAAGTATTGGAGATAGTTAATATTCATTGTGCATTACAGAAACTCGGTACACATACAATTTTAAATATAGGGTTCACTAACATGCATCTTAACATCTCCACGATTAATGGTGAAATACGGCAAATGATGAAATATGGCATCTCTGTGATCATCCTGGAGCTTGGTGTAATGCACAAAGATGCCATATTCCAGTTGTGAAATGCATGCCAGTTTTCACCCAGTTGTGCGGCCGGAAGTTGTTGATATGCACTACTACTGTGCAAGGATTTGGCTGCATGGTCATCTAAAAAAAAAAGAAAAAAGAAATGCATGCTAGGAGAAAAAATGCAAGTCTAAAGATTGGAATAATTGCCTACATGCGTTGATATGGGAAAATATGGGCTGTGCATTAAAAAAATGGGGAAATAATATTGCCTGCATATATAATATGAGTAAATACAAGTCTAAAGATTGCCTGCATGCGTTGGTACAACAAGGATTACCAAATGGGGATTGTCGAGCTGACAAAACAAAAGATGTTAAATTGTTGAGCTGGCCATTTATTTGTATATAAAAGGAAGCAACCCCTTGATAATTACTTCAAACAAAGAAATGTGCCTTATTAACCAATGTACATTTGAATTAATTTATTAGTTAGTTTAAGCAAGGAGTCAATAACCAAGGATTACCTTACTAAAAGTAGAGCTGCTGCGAGTAGGAAATACTTCTATTTAGGAATGTTTGGATTACCAACAAGGATTACCAAGTCTCATGCGTTGATACGGGAAAATATGGGTTGTGCATAAATATATGGGAAAATAATATTGCCTGCATGCGTTGGTATTAAAAAAAATGGAGAGAGAAATGTAGGCTGTGCGTGAATATATGGGGAAAGAGAAGGTATCATGCAGAATTAAATTAGAGATGTCAAGTGGCAGCCAGTTGTTCATACCCGCTTTGAACGCGAGTAAGCGTAGCATTTCTCTTCTAACATATCTCATTGTATGCAAAGAATTATTGGAAAAGATTAAGAAATTTTAAAGAACTTGATGTAATTGATATTGTAAAATTATGGAAATATACAGAAGTGGGGAAGAGTGGACGACAACGATTACAAAAATGACTATCGTCATAGAGTCAACTTCAATAAAGTTAGTTATATGCAACGGTAATTTTTTGACCATTGCTACTTTATATGTATAGCAAGATCAGTGCCGGTATAGCAAGATCAGTGCCGGCCCTGGGCCTAGGCCACCTAGGCGGTGGCCTAGGGTCCCGGATCCGGTGGTGGCAGGAGAAGGCAAATAAGGGGACTCAAAGTTCTGATTTTTGTTTTATAAAAAGGATGTTCAATTAATATGCATTGTATGAAGTAGTGTGGTTTGGTGGTGTGTATGGTCTGGTGGTGTGGCGCACAGATGTTAGGTGTGCATCCCAGGTTCAAAGCTTGGAAGGTGCATCATACAGTTACATCGTTTTTGCTCTTCAAAGCTTGGCAGGTGCATTATACAGTTACATCGTTTTTGCTCCACTTGTCAGTCTAGTTGCTGCCATGTAAACTTGGGCCTAAAAAAAAATCGCTTAGGGCCTCAGGAAGGCCAGGGCCGGCACTGAGCAAGATTTCTGAAGGTTTGCCATACCATTGACCTTTAAGGTTGCCAAGGCAAACCAAACATGAGCCAGGACGTTCTGTTGGGGATGGGTCATGTCTCAACCATGACATGATGAAAATGCTTAGTAAGAACTAGGGGTGGACACGGTTCGGTTTAGTACGGTTTGGAGCTCAAACGGTTAATCAAAAATACAAACCATTAAACTAACTGTTCAAACGGTTCGGTTTCAGTTCGGTTTTAGCGTAGTATGGTCCGGTTCTGGTTCGGTCTAGCTTGAACCAGTATTAAATATGAAGTAAGAGAATTACTTCCATCAACACTCAATTTATGGATTGTATGAGGTTGTGTCACCTGGAGGTTAAAACACATTGTGTTACCCTAAATTGAAATATTGGTTGCTAACTATATGAATGCTTCAATTTCACAATTAATGAAAAGTAAAATTCTTTTAATACACTAAGCAAACACATATGTAAATTAGTGTACAAACATTAAGTAAGATAACTCAAATAAGACTATAATTAGCCTTATCCAAAAAAATGATATGGAAACTAATATACTTAAACTATATAAAAAAAATTCCTTTGTGATAACGATCATTATTAATGTAACTACAACATACGCTGCAAATAGAATAAATATCGTTAAAATAACAGATTAGATAGGAATTTGTTGAATTTTTATCATAACATTACCGGTATAGGTATGCGGTTCGATCCAGTTTAATACGATTTGGTCAACAGTTCAAACCGTAACTGAACCGTATCGTTTCGAGTCGGTTTGGACCTTTTGTCTTAGAAAGAGAATCCGGTGAGGTTTTCCGTGCCGCTTTTACGGTCTCGTCTGAGCGTTTTCCGCATTGCGGTGCGGTTTATGCCCACCCTATTAAGAACAAAGTTATAAAACATTTTACTACATAACATACAACCAAATTATAGAGTTATATGATGTACAGTGGACATTACTTATCTAAGCAACATTGGCCTCAAAATTCAGCGTAGGCTTCATTCGTTCTCAAAGCTATATATTTGTACCATTACCAACTATATGTCAGATAACAAACTTTCACCCTTTATACATACGCAATTAAACCATTTAGCGGATCTATATCGATGGAGGTTCAAAAAGTATAAACGATGATAAATCTAGAATACAACATAACATAAGGGAGATGGGTACCAATATATGAGATTAAATGAAAAAGAAACAATGTCAACTTCTATGTAACAAAATTCAAAAATATTCTATCAACCCAGTTCGTACTTAGGGACAAAAAAATACTGTGCTAACTTATTTTGAGCATTTAGTTTTGAAATTAGGCTGATACACTAGTATTCTTGATTTTTTTTAAAGGTAAAAATGCTGGTTAATTTAATCATTTACATTAAAATTGCTGAAGCATTTGTTTTTTTTTTTGTTTTTTTTTTTTTTTTTTGGTGAAAATCAAACCTATTTTGTATTAAGTTTTGAGCGAGAACTAAAGTTGAAGTATGTTTTTTTTCCTGGGCTATAAATAAAACTTGTCCTACACTGTATACAACAAAATTCTAAACGCCTAGTTCACTTAGTACATATTTTTAAATCCAAAAAAAATAACAAACTTGACTATCCCTTCAGAAATAACTGAATTTGTCTTCATTTTTAAAAACAAAGTATCTCAAATTTTGACATAAATGCTATTATGTATTATGTATGGTTTTAAATGCTAGTGAATAAATGAAAAATGAACGACAAACTGTTCCATGACAGATACTGGAAACTGACCATACCATTTCATCCGAACCAGCTCCTACCAATAATCCTTGCAAGAACACTCCCCTTCCCTGAACCGATGATACCTGTTTGAATCCCTAACGACAATCTCCCTCCCATAAACCCTACTCAAAACCTTAATCGCCGCATGACAATCTCCACAAACTCTAAGATTCTTCACTACCCTGATCACAGTCCCCGGCCTACTCCTAATCAGCCCAAAAGCAATAGCCAGCTTCTCACTATGATGCGACAAAGAACTCTCCTTCACTTCCTCCTCCTCTATATCAAGCAACACTTGCTTCGTATCTGGTTCATACCCTTCCATTCTCAGCTTCTCTCCCATTTCCACCATCATCTCATATATCTCCTTCTTCCTCTCGTTCTTACCATCTCCTGCTATGAACTCATGCACATCTCCATCCAATTCTATGGAACTGCACCCCGGTACCTTCTTCACTCCTTTACTTGCCATCATCTTCCTCACTTCACCAACCCCATTCCAATCGTTGCACAATGCATATATATTTGATAGTAGTACGTAACTCGCATGGTCTTTTGGTGCAACTTCTATAAGCTTACGTCCCGCCTTCTTCCCCAATTCGAAATTTCCATGTATTCTGCAAGCTCCAACCAATGCCTTCCACATAACCACATCAGGTTCCATAGGCATTTCGTTCATGATAGCCTCTGCCTTCTCGAACATCCCCGCTCTACTAAACAAATCAACCATGCAACCGTAATGACAAATATCAGGGTTGATTTTATAAACTTCTTTCATCTTGTTAAAAAGCATGATGCCCTCTTCTACTAGTCCTCCATGGCTGCAAGCGTTTAGCACACAGGCGAACGTTATAATGTTAGGCTTTAGGTTTGGAGTACACTCCATCTTATAAAAAAGATCAATTGCTTCTGAGCTTAGACCGTTAGTAGTGTATCCTGCCATCATTGCGTTCCATGTATCGATGCTTCTTTTACCAGAGGACTTGAATGTGTCGACTGCACACTCAATGCATCCGCACTTGGAGTACATGTTGATCAATGCGGAGGTTAAGTTATCATCAAGTTCGATTCTTTTCTGAATGATGTACGCGTGAATCCATTTTCCTTGACTTAGTCCACTCATATGGCAGATTGAGGACAAGACGTTGATCATTGTGATTCGATTTGGCATGCACTCTTTACATTCTTGCATATTTCTAAGCATGGTTATGGCTTCATCAAACTTGCCCATTTCTGTACAGTAACCTATCATGCTGTTCCAAGAAACTGCATCTCTGCAAGGCATATTGTTGAAAAGTTCCTGTAGAGTTTCGCCATCTTTAACATCTGCGTAAGCTTGAAGCATACTGTTCCAAGCTACGATATCTAAGTCGCTACTTTCATCAAACACCTTACGTGCATCAGCAATGTAGCCACAGCTTGAATACAGATGTATTAACTTGTTCCTGACATGGGGATTTGAATCGAGTCCAGACTTAGCAGCCTGACAATGTATTTGCAACCCGATATTTAAACCGAAATCCAATTTTGTGCAGGCCTTTAGGGCGAAAGTACAGGTGAAATGATCAGGGGGGTCGGTGCATTGGAGAAGGGCCTGCCGGTAAAGGTATAGGGATTCGAGGGGGTTTTTACAGTTGAAGTGAGCTCGGATTAGGGTGTTGTAGGCAAAAAGTGGTGGGTTTTGAAGGGTTTTTAGAACTTTTTCCGCATAAGGTACATTGAGGCCGTCCTCGGAGAAGGCGTAGAATTCACAGAGGCGGCCAGCGAAGTAAGGATCATCGGAGAGAGAGGATTTAATGATTATGGCATGGATTTGGAGAGCTTCTTTGAGATGGGTTGAGAGTTGGAGAAGGGTAAGACAATCATGCTGTTTTGATTTGGGTCTGTAGTATTTACGTTTTGAGGGGGTTGGGAATGCTTGTGGAAGAACCACAGTTGTCATTTTTACAAATAAGGGCATGTGCTGTGCCTCAGGGAAGCATTAATTTAGGCCATGTCAAAGTTTAATATATACTTAAATCACTGGATTGGAACCCGTGCTACGCACGGAGTGGTTTCAATTTTGTGGTGTGATGGGCACAGAGGGGGATCAAAAGCATTAGGATAAGAGTAATGTATGGGTAGGGAGCAAAGGAAAGTTGTTTTGAGGAGGATTCAGTTTGGAAGTTAAGTAGATGTTGTTATGAGGCAAAAATTATGCAATGCGGTAGGAAATGGTTGTAGTTTGAATGAATATCGTATGACGTAAGTAAAGTATGGTAGTGTATGAGCCGTTGTCGTTATGATGACTTAAAATGTTCACGTATATTTGTTAGTGACATGTTGTTGCTTTCATAGCAAAGCGAG